>JAEUWP010000132.1:0-14282 GCA_018524725.1 Podaxis mareebaensis | reverse complement strand
ACTTCTGCAGTCAGGTTCCAAATTCTATCGGAGCTAAGCTGTGATGCGACAAGTCGTGTGCCGTCGGGCGAAAAAGCAACAGAAGTCACCCAATGCGTGTGGCCCTCTAGCTTGGCTTCCAAGCCACCCGTCGTCACATTCCAAATCCTGACTGTCCAATCATCCGATCCGGAGGCAACCCGCGTGCTGTCGGGCGAAAAAGCGACAGACGTCACCTCTTGCGTGTGGCCCTCCAGCTTCGCTTCCAACCCAGCCGTTGTTGCATTCCAAATCCTGACTGACTGATCGTCCGATCCGGAGGCAACCCGCGCGCCGTCAGGCGAAAAAGCGACAGATGTCACCGAACGCGTGTGGCCCTCCAGCTTGGCTTCTAACCCACCCGTCGTCGCATTCCAAATCCCGACTGTCTGATCATGCGATCCGGAGGCAATCCGCGTGCCGTCGGGCGAAAAAGCAACAGATCTCACTGAATGCGTGTGGCCATCCAGCTTGGCTTCCAACTCACCCGTCGTCACATTCCAAATCCTGACTGTCTGATCATCCGATCCGGAGGCAATCCGCGTGCCGTCGGGCGAAAAAGCGACACATGTCACCCAATGCGTGTGGCCCTCCAGCTTGGCTTCCAACCCACCCGTCGTCACATTCCAAATCCTGACTGTCTGATCAAAAGATCCGGAGGCAACCTGCGCGCTATTGGGCGAAAAAGCAACAGATGTCACCAAAGACGTGTGGCCCTCCAGCTTGGCTTCCAACCCACCCGTCGTCGCATTCCAAATCCTGACTGTCTGATCATGCGATCCGGAGGCAACCTGCATGCCGTCGGACGAAAAGGTAACAGATGTCACCAAATGCGTGTGGCCCTCCAGCTTGGCTTCTAACCCGCCCGTCATCGCATTCCAAATCCTGACTGTCCAATCATTCGATCCGGAGGCAACCCGGGTGCCGTCGGGCGAAAAAACAACAGATGTCACCAAAGACGTGTGGCCCTCCAGCTTGGCTTCTAACCCGCCCGTCGTCACATTCCAAATCCTGACTGTCCGATCATTCGATCCGGAGGCAACCCGGGTGCCGTCGGGCGAAAACGCGACAGATCTCACCTCTTCCGTGTGGCCCTCCAGCTTGGCTTCCAACCCACCCGTCATCGCATTCCAAATCCTGACTGTGTGATCATGCGATCCGGAGGCAACCCGTGTGCCGTCAGGCGAACAAGCGACGGATCTCACCTCCGTGTGGACCTCCAGCTTAGCTTCCAACCCACCCGTTGTTGCATTCCAAATCCTGACTGTCCCATCAAAAGATCCAGAGACAACCCGCATGCCGTCGGGCGAAAAAGCAACAGATGTCACCCAGTCCGTGTGGCCCTCCAGCTCGGCTTCCAACTCACCCGTCATTGCATTCCAAATCCTGACTGTCTGATCATCCGATCCGGAGGCAAGCCGCGTACCGTCGGGCGAAAAAGCGACGGATGTCACCTTCTTTGTGTGGCCCTCCGGCTTGGCTTCCAACCCACCCGTCGTCACATTCCAAATCCTGACTGTCCCATCGGAATATCCGGAGGCAACCCGCGTGCCGTCGGGCGAAAAAGCAGCAGAATTGACCGGTGAATTCCCTCCGATGCAGAGCTCAATCAATCCCCAGGTGTCAGGTAGACCTAGTGTTACCCTTGCCGTCTGCTTCGCTTGCGCACCATAGATTTGACGCATCAATGACTTCTTGGGAATCCATGTAAATGCTGACTGGTAAACCTCGAAGCAATTCTGTTCGATGCACTCGAAACCCAGTTGTAAGAATCGACGAGCGTCGTCAACAAGGGGTCGTGGATCTTCGTCATCCATGGTTTGGATGCCCTGCAATGGCGTCAGCGCATGAACCTGCCGTCCTAATCAACACCTACCGAGAGAGCACTACTTGCGCTGAGAAGCGAACTAACTCCAGTTCCGAGTCGGCCGATCACGCTCAGACACTCCATCCAGTGCAAGAGGTGCGTATTCAGGAACTTCCGTAGAGCACCAATAAGAGCTGGCTGGCTCCAGTCCCTGACCTCACTCAAATGGGACGCCCAGTAAACACATGCGTATCGGAGTGCCTCGGGGATTTTGCTGGCATTCTCGGGTGGGTTCCTCCTGTCCATACGGGAGATGGTCAACTCCTCAGGCGCATCACAGATGTTATACCTGAGCGACTCGTTCATCAGCTCCAGGCATTTGAGTGCAAGCTCAGCATGGGCATCGGAGGGAATGAGAGGAGCGAAAGGGGAGGGATGATTGGCTGGACAACGTTTGGGGTCTATGAGGAAGTCCGGGAAGGAGGCATGGAAAGGGGAGACGGGTGCATTTTCTTTGGTGGGGATATGAATGACGGAGTTAAGTCGCGACAAATAGTTGGCGGGATCTGGAATCCCGGACAGCACGGAAAGAGCGTTGATTGGTAACGGAGTTCGGAGGAATACAACAAAAGAGAGGAGGGTCTTCGTGTGTGACAATTCCTTCTCTACCTGACCGTCGGAGGCTCGGGTAAGAATATGCGCGTAGAGCCCGTTGATGGCTGAAGTTTGTTGCTGGTTCCATGAGCGCTCTACCAGGTCAGTGAGGCGTTGCTTGTAATTGAACCCGCCATCTCGAATATAGCGCACAGCCGTGGATGAATAGACGAAAAGTTTCCCAGAATACTTTACAATTTGACTCAATTCACTATTGGGAGGCCACTCATCCTCCTTGTCAGGATTCCAGGTCCTCTTTATCTTGGCCAACGATTCTTTCAAATACAATCGGATGTCGCTCTCCACTATGTCCTCCTCGATGTCGTGAAGAACAAGTGTCTCGTGAGAGCCTTTTGAGGGCTTGAAGGCGGCAGTGATGAGAGGGTCAGCTCTGCTGACGAGGAAGAACTTGAGGGGTAGGCTCGATGCGGAATTGACAATGAGCTGGATGAGGCGATAGACAAAGTGGAGGTCTGTACACTCGTCGAGAGCATCGATGACGATGATTTTGTAAGCTTTGATCCCGGGGTCAACAGCAGCCCGCAACGGGACAACGACAAGCTTCTCGAACTGCTCCTCCAATTCATTCGACTTGACTAAATCTGGGTCCTCGTCGATAGCCTTCACAACCCCCGCCTTCATAGTGGGTGAACCCTTGGCTAGTTGATATGCCGCATCCGGGACGATGAGCCGTGGATCATTGGTCTTATCAGATGTTCGAGAGCAAAAGAAACTCGCCCCGAGCATCTGCCGTCGGTCCAGGAACTTGCACAGTGAGTGCGCAATCGTCGACTTCCCGGTGCCTGCCATCCCAACGAGCCAATACACCTTGGCACCCTCCTCGTCAGGAGCCCAGGCTTCCAATCTCTCAAGAACATTGACACGTGTGCCTGGCATGCATTCTGTGGGATCACCGTAGGCGGAGAGCCGAGTTTTATACGAAGCGCTCTCGGGATGAAGTTTGTCTATTGATCCTGTAACGATATAAGCTTCGCATGTTGTCATTCTCACCAAGGCGAGCAGCTTACGGGAATTCAACACCTGTCGATGGAATATATGAGCCAGGACGTGCATCCTCAGACGCAGGATTACTTACTTGTAACATGTTCTGTACGGTTACATTGGTATCAAACTGTATGTCAATCTGCGGGGCGCGATGAGCGCGATGGATACACGGGCACGATCGGCAGTTCGAACACTTACTTGGAAGAGATCGCAAACAGCGTTGAGGTCCCTCAACATTCTTTGTATCGTCCCGGGATCGTTTGATACCTCGGCAATGCGGGTCAGCGTTCGTCGACCTTGCAAGCGCTGGATGCCTTCAACCAAGCTCTCGATAGCTCTACGAGAGAGTTCAAGGAAAGTCAGATACGAACGCAAGAGCCAAGGCCAACACGCACTTGGAGAAACTCTGTACTCTCTCTTCAAGCGCATTCAACGTTCCTTGTTCCTTGTATCTTTTCACGAGTGATAGGATAGCTATCGATCTTATCTCAAGGTGATTTAGCTCGTCCTTATTCGTGGACACGCCCTGCGGATCGGAAGTCAATGGAGTGAACATGATAGGCATGGTTTACGCACATCGAAGATTTCATGAATTGTCAACAGCGCAGCGGCGGCAGTTTTCAGGGGTGGACAGAGATCCGAGCATTCCTTGAGTCCTTTTGCTACGACCACCAGCCCGTGAAGCAAAGTACTGCCTACTTCTTTCGCTTTCTGGAGAGGTGTTTGCGGATTTTGCTGTGGTGTTGGGATGAGATCTTGATATTCGCTATCGCCTAGAGGTATCGGTGTTTGGACTCTTGAGAGAGTCTGAGGGGTCGCGGGTGTGGCGGAAGATGGGTTTTGGAGCTGTGGGAGATCGGGAGAATGTCCAGGACTGGGAGGGGTGTGAGCTATTGGGGGAGTCTGGGAGGTCTCGGGCCTTTGGAGGACTGGCAGGGTCGTCGGAGTGGGGGAAGCTGTTTCGCCTCTTGGGAGAACGTGAGGGACTGCAGGAGCTCCAAGGACCAAGGCACTGTCGTTGAGCGCAGAGACAGTCTTGGGTTTTTTCTTGTTGAAATGTTTTAGAAAAGAGGACATTGCGAATCTATAAGTCTTGGGCGAAAGTGCGATTGATGGGGGTTAAGAGCAAAAGCAGGATAGCTGTGGGATGAGTTGGCCTCGAGGCATCAGAGTAGCGCATGGCGTGAAAACTCCCACGTCAATAGCCCGGGTTGAAAGGCAGTGACAACTTGGCGCCTATCAGGCTATCACCCTCTTATGTAGTATGTAAGTCACCCTGTCCTTACACCTGCGGCACTATTCTACCTGCCCACTCTTGGCCTCTCGGACCTTCAGCACATCCCAATCGATTCTCCATGCCATTACACCCACACATCGCAGTGCACCTCGAACATCCCACCTGGCCCAAGCCTCATCCACACCTGCACTGCCGTCCTTCGCAGCTGTATTTATCACCACATCATCTCACCATCCCGGCGTCTTCATCCCCACCGCCTGCGTGACGTTCGAGCCCGCATTCCACACTGCCTTTGTTTGAACGGATAGCCGTCATCCCAATGCAGCGTATTCTGGGGGGTCTTTGAGGGACCTTGGTTGGGTTGTTAATCAGGTTGGGAGTTTTGGTGGGTTGGCTTCTTGCAATAATGGCGTGTAACCGCGTAACGTTCTTTTCGTCCAAAAATCCTCCTGTTTCTCGGAACGTCTAATTTTCAAGTTTTCGTTTCCTGCTGCCCAGACTACAGAACCACCAGAAAGCTCCTGTTGAGCGTTTTTCTACGTATTATCTGCGACGCCGTGATAATGAATAACATCGCCTGCGTAACTAAGCAGGTGTGTTCTCTCCCCTAATATCGCAAATCGTTCATCAGTTATCTTTTTCTTCCCTATTCTATATATTTTTTATCTTCAGCAGATGCGAAGGATCCAGTGGAAGCCGCCCCAGAATAGCCACACAACGATGAATAGAAACCAAGGGACGAGAGGCACCCCCAGAGGAACCTTTCTCACCAGTACCGTCAGTGGCTCCAGCGACACCCTCACATTCGAACCACCCTCTCAGCCCCCGCACGCTTCCCCACTATCAAGCTCCAACTACAGGTCGAAAGTCAAAAGCCTGTGTCCGAAAACTACCCCCAAGTCCCCACGCTGGTAAGGGCGCTTCGACCTTAGTGCTCCTGCTCAAGCACGAGCACACGCATGACGGCATTATGGATATCAGCCCGATACATCAGGTCGGTTTGATTGCGGTTGCCGGACTAGACGGGGACGACAAAGAGCAAGGACTCACCCCCCGCTATTGCATCCGCACCGACGCACCGAGATTACCGTACCGGGCTCGTCAAGGCCGGTGGATCAACAGATGCGCGTTGCACTCTTTCTGTGGCAACAGACTCGCCTGCTCCAACAACCATGCCAGACCCGGACATCAGCCCTCTCCAAGCAAACTTCCTGCATCACCACGCGGTGTCTATCGTTAACGACGATAACCCGCAGACACAGTTGTACAACAGGGACAGCCAACACGTTCACCTCTTTATGGCTGAAGTTGTATCTGTGCTCAAGGACATTACGCAGCTCAATCCAGGATCCCAGGACCAAATCACCAAATTCTTGACCAAGCAAGTTGCTTCGAACGCCTTTGTAGAGACGGACGACCCGCCGACTCTGCAGGAACCGTCTCGACAGGCAAGGCGCAAGAGCTACAAGGCGTGCCCGCCCTACAGACCCGCAGAAGATCGAGTGTATTGTTCAATCACGCTTTTGTCACTAATACTGAAACCTTCTCCAGATGAACGTTCGACAGCATGATTCTTAATGGAAATCTAGGCAATATGTTTGATGGCGCACGAGGAAGGTTTGACGATAACGATGACATTAATAGATTCTGCTTCACCTCGAGGGGAGGCATGCCCAGTGGTATCGCCGGACGACCAGGAGCTTCGCGTACTCGATCCCACCGCCGCAGCACCCTCGGAGATCGTTCGACAACTCAAAGTCTCCTTGGGAGGCGTCCACACCGGCTCCGTGAAACAGTCATCGACTACTCGACGGCACGACCGAGGGCAAAAGGTCCCCGAGATCAACGTTCTCCTGAGATGCAAAAACGACACCAAGATTCGGTTCCCCGGGCTGGCAACGAAGTACCGCCATCCGGAGAAGCCCAAGGTCTCGCATTCGTCGAAACAAAACCAAACCACACCTTTGGATG
Organism: Podaxis mareebaensis; assembly: GCA_018524725.1. Lineage (NCBI taxonomy): Eukaryota > Fungi > Basidiomycota > Agaricomycetes > Agaricales > Agaricaceae > Podaxis > Podaxis mareebaensis. The sequence goes on along the minus strand of JAEUWP010000132.1, from coordinate 7,590 downwards.
GGACGGCAACGACCTCACACGTCGCCAAACTTCCGCTTGTCAAAGAGATGAGATTGTTCGATTGAAGATCGAAACTTTGAACCCGAATCCGTCATATCGGTTGCCACGAATCCAAAGTATGCCCCTGTAATGCTTAATCTGTCATTATACACATCTATGTCCGTGCTACATGACCTGCTTGCTGTAGACTATATTTCCATAACCCAACAAACAAAACAGCTGCAAGGACAGGGAGAGCGTATATCACAACTAAGACAGCGACCGCGCTACTTGGCTGGGTCGTATCTACGTATAGGTGAAGTGTTGATGAGAGTCTAAACGAGAACGACCAGCTTACGCCCAACAAACTTATTGACAAACAAGACGCTGTGTAAGAAGCAGAAGAAGGATCGAGATCCCAATCCGAACCCCACTCCATAACGCGACCACCGATTGAATTTGTTCTATTTACAGTATACGAGGTTATGTACCCGTGCCGTTGGCACGGACGTGACTTTAGTCCACAGTGAAACTTTTATACTATCCATGTTCTAACTACAAAACATTTGAGATCATTTCAGTCACATACACTAAGTGCCCATGTTCTAACTACACACAAACCAAGACCATTTCAATACCTATGCTAATTGCCCATGTTCTAGCTACAAACAAAATCAAGCCCATTTCAATGAAATGCACAAACAGTTCATATCCTAACTACATACAGTTACATCTGGAGTCCACTGAATACTTCTTTGTACACCACATTTGTTGTCCTGTGGTTTTCATTCCCTTCAGGAAATAGTACCTTAATCCTCTGTCTAGAGGTACATCTAGATAATGCTACATACAATTGGCCATGAGAAAATACTGGTGTCTGCAAATTGATTCCAACATGCTTCACTGACTGTCCCTGTGATTTGTTGATTGTCATTGCAAATGCAAGCTGTACTGGAAACTGTCTGCGTTTCAAGGGGATGGGAAGTGTTTCTGCAGATGGCTGCAAGATAATTCTTGGAATAAACACTATTCTCCCTGCATATTTTGTGTCTCCAGATATAAGCTTGCATTGCAAGACCTTTCTCCTGATAGCCATGACCACCATTCTTGTTCCATTGCATAGTCCTTTTGATGCATCCAAGTTTCTCAGGAGCATTACAGGAACTCCAACCTTTAGAGTCAACCTTGCAAGTGGTAACCCAGATGCATTTAGAGAGTGAAGATACTCTGCTGGATATGGCTGATAGTCATTCAAAGTTGGGTTCTCTAGCTCTACAGAGTCCACACTCATTAGTACATGAGCCTCTCCTGGAAATTTGGCAAGAATGGTATGATTGATATCATCCACTTCATCATTCCTAGAAGATAGAATAGTTCTATCTAGGAAGTACTGGTTAGGCTTTTCACCATGTTCAATCCCAGGATAGGTGGAAGCAATCAAATTTTCCATGGTGTTGTCAGGACAGCACATTTCAACAGGCATTTCAACAGTCTGAGCATCATCCAAGTTCAACCTCCCTGCCCCTATATCCAATAGCCATATAGCATGTTGGTCACTTTCTGGAGTTCTGTCTAACCTCATATTCTGCACCAAGTAGTGAATTTTGACTTGTCTCCAGAGATCACTTCTGCAGAGAGAGGACCCAACTATCTGTTGTCTTAACCCTCTTGGAATTACAGGTAGTGTCTGGTGAAAGTCTCCACTAAAGACAACAGTTATTCCACCAAAGGGAGAGTCCTTCTGAAGTAAATCTCTTAAGCAGCAGTCAACAGCATGAATCCCATGCTTGTGTTGCATTGGGACTTCATCCCAAATAATAATTTTGGTGTACTGTAATACTTGATACATATAAGAATTACACTTGATAGATGATACAGATGCTTCATCTGCAGGTATTGGTATCTTAAACCTGGAGTGAGCAGTCCTACCTCCCTCAAGCAACAGAGCAGCAATCCTAGAAGATGCAACACACAATGCAACATGTCCCTTTGATCTGATAGCAGCAGCAAGAGTATTACACACAAAAGTTTTTCCACCTCCACCTGCACTGTGAATAAAGAGCATTCCTCCCATATTGTTGTCTACAGAGTTGATTGCAGCATTATAGACATTAGCTTGTTCCTGATTGAACTGTTGCTGATTTCTTGCAACCATAGCTTCTAGTTCAGCATGATTGTAGTTGAGTTGTTCAGCAAGAATAAAGTTTTCAGGAATATCCTCCCAGACTTCATTAACTCCAGGCCCTTGTGGTATAGGCATGGGTGGGAAGTCATTTAGAGTCTTTCCAGTGTTCATCAGGATTTTGTTGAGGAGATGTAAGCCATAGTCATAAACCTGGTCAAGTGTAAACACCTGTCCTTGGTAGTGTGGGGGACACTCTAATTTTCTCTCAAGATCATCACAGATAGAGTGTCTGAACTGATTCCAGAGTATCTCTGGTGAAGATGGATTACAGGTTTGTAAGATGACTGCAAATAATGATCACAAAGCAGATCCAGTTTGCATATCTTTTGCTTCTTGCAAACATAGGACCCACTCTCTATCATCTTCTAGAAGACCCCTTGCTAAACATGCTTCCTTGAATGTAGGATAGACAGTTTCATCAAAAGTACACAAGTGCTCAAATGAAGTTGCACCTGAAACAGTTGTCAACAGTAGTCTGAGATAGAACCTTTCACCCTGAGCTGGAGATGCAAAATACATTCTTCCAATTGCAGGAGGACCTTTCTTTCTTGGATTCCACCTCTTTGTGGTTTTGGCATCATACACCCAAGCTCTTGGAAAGTCCTGATACAATATATTATGTGCTTCAGGATAGTTCTGATTAGCCTCAAACCAAGCTGTGAGAAGAGTTTTATTGATGTTTGGTCTAGCAAGGACTTGTTCTAGAGTGTTGTCTTCATTGTAATAAATCAACTGGCTATCAGGCAAGTGTACTGGCAAGCGATAAACAGTAGGTGACTCAGCATGCATAGAGAATTCAAAAATATGCCAACATACTTCAATTGGAGAGACATATCGAGCATCAAGATATTCTTTGATCTCATCTCATTGCTGATCTGGACCTGCAGAGATCTCCAGAGTAGCTCTGTCATGACCTTTGTAAATATATTTGTGGATGTATTTAACAGCCTCAACAGAAGCACAGATTTCCACATTAATATAGCACTGATACTTTGCACTGAGATATGGGTTGTGTGGTACAACCCACTGGTTGTTGTATGTAAATCCACCCTTGACAAAGGTTTGACCATTATCTGGTCTTGCATAGGTAGGATAGCCATTCTCTCCATACATTGTGGCAGGATTGAACTCCTTAGGATATCTCTTACTGCACTTGCCATTGACCATACATCTGGCATTGGGGTGGTTGTTTCCACAGGGACCATGTAGCATCATGGTAGTGACCACATTGTATAATATAGGCTGAGTATTTGGATTTGGAAGTGTAGCAGATACTATAGAGTCAACATGTAGAGCATCTCTGATCTTGTCAGGAATGTCCAGAAATATCAACAAATGCATGTGGGGTAGTCCTCTCTTTTGAAACTCTATGGTATGGACCATTGCAACTGCTTTTCCAAAGAGACCACCTTGGATTTCTTTTAGAAGTGATTTCTTCTTCTGTTCAAAAACCCTGGCTACAATATCAGGTCTGTCTGTTGGGGCCTGTCTCCTTTGGTGTTCACTCAAGTCTTTGAACAAACACTCTTGGACTTCAGGCCAGTTTGGATTTGCAGTCATAGTCAAAAATGTCTGGCTTTCTGAATGCTCTACAGATAGCCATAGAGTCCTGGAATAACTGATTCATGTGGCAGTCACTTCCAATATGTGTTGAAGGCAAGATTACTCTTTGGCCATGGTATATAAGAGCAAGGTTTTCATCTCTATCACCAATAGCAACATCTCTAAGACCTTGATAAACATCAGCTCTGATTTGCTTCTGATTATACTGGATCCAGTTAAGAGTACTTTGTTCATTTGAAGCCCAAGCATCAACAACATACTGTTGGAACAACTTTCCACCCCAGAACAGTGGAGGCTGAGGGCTAGATCGGACATGAAAGTGATATGCATAGTAGCACCTTTGTGTCACATACCCAGATCTAACAATGCCTCTGGGTCCAGGAATTGACTTGATTTCAGTATGCCAGCCATTTTCACCATATGGAAAGAGTAGCACATAGTGCAAGGAGGAATATACAGGATGTAGATGACTAATCCTCTCAAGTCCACCACCACTCAAGCATAGTATAATGTCTCTATGATTAGAGTGCTCTTCAGATCCACTACTTGGGACAACAACAGCTATTTCACTATTTGTTGGCAAGTTGTATCTCCTCTGATCCATTGATCTGTCAATATGTAGCTTGACAAATACTGTCTGTTGTTGATCTTGGAATCTTATCTGCATAATCTCACAGGCTTGCTTATATAATCCAATATATGGATGTACTTGGTTTAGCATATCCTGAAGTAGTGACATAACAGCACGATCACAAAAGTTTTGATTATGCTGTTGCTGAATGTCTAGCTGTTGCTCAGAATCATGGAAGTAGATCTGAGCATACATTGGAGTTTGGCCTTCAGAGGGTAACAGAGAACCCGAGAGATGGTGAAGTTCACCATTGATCTTAAAACAGTATAGACCTGAAGTTTATGTAATTGATTCATCAATTTTAGTCCCAAGTGATGTGAATGCAAAGGCAGCATTATAGTTCCTGATATTTGCTCTGAATGATGCAGATTTTTCATGAACACCACACATGAGATCTTTCAGAACAGATTGTAGTTCACAATATGGAGGCAACTGGACTTGTCCTTTGAGACAACAAACACCAAATTTGGGCTGACCTACTCTTGAATCTCTAATCAGCTTTTCAGAGTCAAAATGCAAAGCACCACAATCTGGACATTGGATGGTCATAGAACCCAGTGTATGTATGTCAGGAGGCTCCTGGTAAGGAAGACAACCTTTGGGAACATAAACTCGAATAGGAGCAGGAATTTCATTTTGATCAAAATGAAGATTTTCATTTAACATTGCAAGGATTTGTCTATCAACCTCAGGTCCATAAATTTGTTCCTCAGGAACATTTCCCTGCTCTTGAACTTGAAACTGTTGTAGATTTCTCTGAGCTTCTTGTCCAAGGCCATTATCCTCATTCTGCAAATCAAGACTATCTTCCTATTCCAGTTCATTCTGTTGTTCATTTCTCCACTCTTGTAACACCCTCTGAAAATTCTGTTCTCTAGTATTTGCAACTTCTCTCTGTTGCACTTGTGTATTCTGCTCCCTCTCCCTTCTTTGCTCTCTAGACTCTTCTGCAAGCCTTTCTATCTCTGCTTGCCTATGCTCCTGTGTAAGTCTTCTTTCCCCAAGTTCCTGTTCAAGCAAAGCTTGTTGTTGCTCCCTTTCTCTTTCCCTAAGTCTCCTCCTTTCCTCAAGTTCCTGCTCAAGCAGAGCTTGTTGTTGCTCCCTTTCTCTCTCCCTGAGTCTTCTTTCCCCAAGCTCTTGTTCCAACAAAGCTTGTTGTTGTTCTCTTTCTCTTTCCCTCAGTCTTCTTCTTTCTATAAGTTCCTGTTCAACCTGTCTCTGCTGTTCTCTTTCCCTTGCCCTAATCCCCTGTTCCTCTGACACCAATCTTGCTCTATCTAGTAGCTGCAATGGCTGCCCAAGAGCATATGGCATGACTCTAGGAATAGGATTATTATCCAAAGCCCTATCCCAGCCTCTTGGTAAATGTGTTTCAGGTATGCTTAGAGCAAGTAATGCATTGCCACTAATAGTAGTTCCAGTGCTGGTACCCATGAAAGGTACTCTGTGTGTAGATGATCCTATCCCAGCTATATTTGAAGGACCTGCAATAGGCCTTCCAGTATTTGTTTCCATATCAATATTCAAAGCTGCTTGTAACATAGGCATTGCATGTTCTCTTTGTCCATGTACAGGTGGAGGAACCACAGCTTCAGAATGATTGTCTGGTAACAATACTCCAAAATTGGGTTGATTTGGGACAGCAGGTGGTGGATGATTATGGTTTCTTCATTCATCAGGGTCTGTCATTTCTAAATGCTGCAACCGATCAGCTGACTGTGTTGACTGACACATTTGTTCAGGTGTTGTTGGTGGTTCAGGAGCATCCCTAAGTTATCAAGTTAGTAATTGGAATCACTGGTAAAAGACAACCAAATAGCTGACTTACATTTTGGTTAGAACTGAGATCTGTTGATTATGCATCAAATACTAATTCACTACAATCCAGTAGTATTCCCTAGTTATCATATCATCAGTTCAGGAATCCACAATAATAAGTTATGGATTTCTCTTACCTTCAGTCAAAGACAATGAACTATAGTGAATTTTCACAGTTAAGCTCAATGGATTTACACTGTTTATAACATCAGTCAAGCAATATCATTATAGTAATAGCCCCAACTCACAATAGCAGAGTCAATCACTAATGTGTCACAGTAGTATGATGATGTAAAGGCCTCAGTATTGGGTCAGTGGAACACTGGTCAGAGTCAATGACTGGTGTATCACACTGAAATGTGATGTAGAAGCCCCAATGGTCACTAATCAGTGGCAATCACTGATATATCACACCAAAATGTGATGTGGAAGTCCTGGTAGTCACTAATCAGTAGCTATAACTGATGTATCACACTGAAGTGTAATGAAGAAGCCTCTGTAGTCACTAATCAGTAGCTGTGACTGATGTATCACACCGAAGTGTAATGAAGAAGCCCCCATAGTCACTGATCAATGTTAATATAAGCCCCTGGTATCAGGTATCAGTTCAAGTGTTGCCTCTCCCTGACATGTTATACTTTTGGCATTGCTTGGTCCTATAATAGTACTTTTAGCAGGAGGCATGAAAGGTGGTGTCCACTAATTGACATCTCTATGAGGTGGGACCACTCATTTAGCATTTACTTGATAAACACATTCAAAGGATGCCTGAGACATGGCAACTTGTTTATTCAATCTAATTATGTTGTAAACCTACTCTAAGAGCCTTCTTGGGGTGTTCTGAGGGCAGGACAACTCATTTAGTCAGCCTGACTAAGCATGACTAAGCCTGACTAATGCTGACTCAGTTTTAGTCAGCAATATACTTGATGTCTGCTTCTTTATAGATCCATTCACAATGATTCCTTAGTCACTCTCATTAGGCTTCCAGTTTGGAGGCACCCTCATATGTAGCAGGACCTTTGGTTTCACCATGCACTGAAATGCTCCACCGTGTACTGCCTGCCATCCTGGTTCTTCTGGTCATACAATTGGACCCACTTGATAAACACCTTACCTATCTCCACATTCAACAAGTTTTCATTGTTGGGGATGGGGATGTGTGTGGGGTTGCACAAAAAATCCCTCTGTCGTCTTGCCCCTCCTTGTAACTCTCACATCAGCAGAAAGGCTGAAACTATACATACCAAAGAATATCAATACATATACCAAAATGTACTAAAAACCACGAAATGCCATGTATCCAGAAGGTATCTTGCAAGGTACAAAAGGATTTGGGACCATACAATCATTTCAGGGTATGCAAGGACAGCCAACATACTGGATGTATGTATACATGTAAATTGTCATAGAA